>CM029274.1:15707298-15724202 GCA_016920895.1 Vaccinium myrtillus
TGACCCAAAATTATTCCTGTCAAGTGGTGTACATCCCTTTCCGCTTCATGTTCATGTGGAGTCCAGTAACATATATCCACATACCAAACTAATGAGCACGGCTTATAACTTTTTGAAATTTTGAACTAGATTTGCCATTTGACGGTTGTTTTGCTAACCCTACCAGTAGGTCATTTTTTTTGTCTCCTATTCACCGAATAGAATTCATCATTGCGTGATTTCTTGAAAGCACCACGTGAGCAGTGTCACATGGTACTTCTGCGAGTATCGAACCACTCCCCAAGCATAGTCACTTCACAACGAAAAGAAAGTAAGACGCAGGAAAACAGATAAACCTCAGACTAATGCAATTAGCCAGGTAGCTAGACATGAAAAATGAAGCTTAAGACCTGTTTCTAATGCAATTATCCTAAAAAAAAAAACCCCTTCCCAACCAAGTGTCATCCCTTTCTGTGGTGTCCGCTCCCTTTTTAGAAGTCTACGCGCACAGCTCCCTCGACACAGTTTTGAGTTATAATGTTATATGTATGCAAATATGGATCTTGCTTGATAAATCTATCTTAGTTTTATTAGACAATTTTTAAAGTTACAACATAAAGATGAATTTTTGAGAGGTGTAAATAGTAGTTTTGGACATTCTTTGTGGGACGGAGGTAGTATAAATACTATGTATCAAGGTAATATAAATACGTATAACATATTTATAAATAAGTATATGATATTTTGATGAATATATATAATAAATGCTTTGGTATTTATGTAGTCAATTGAAGGGTTGAAGGTTAAAATAGTCATTAAATTCAAGAATCCAGAACGAGAATTCAAAAGTAGATGTAGAGCTACTTTTCAAATTGTGATACTCAGTTATTTTGATGCTATCTCAAAATCTGAATTAAGCAGTTTGAGAATGCAAAATTAGAATACAAAATCAGCTTACATATATAATCTTTAGCTAGAAAAAAGAGGCAAAATTTGTTTTAAATGCATGCACAATTGGTTAGATATCAATTCCAGTCCCAGTTTTTCCACTTCCTCAAAAGCAAAAACTAATCAAGCTATCCACTAATTGCCTCAGCAACCAAATTAAATTACTAGGGAAAACAACTCCACACATATTTGAAAGATCAATAAAATTAAAAATAAAAAATAAAACTCGTACAAAAAACCTTTGTCAGTTGTTTTGGCGGAACAATATTGATGAAAGTTTTAATTTAGGACTTTTCAAGTTTTTAAAAGAGTGATTTATTTGATAATTTCAAAATACCAAACGGATAATATATACAATTATTGTGAGTATTCAAAATCCATGGGACATGTCACCCCCGGTCTCCACATGGATCCGTCAATGATCAAGGGTGTGTTTTACAAACTGACTTATTGAGTGAAATTGAGTCGATGTATTATGAAAAAATGACCTATATCGTCAAAGCACAATAAGTCAATTTTGTGGAACAACCTCTCAAGCAAAGAAATTATTTTGTTCTTAGTTTTCTTTGTTGCTCTATTAATATTTTAAGCCTCTCGTGTGGAACTTTATATCCAACCCAAAAACTTAAGATATTGGGTGGATAGGTCTCAACATTATATAAAATTATCACTAATTTCATTTCCAAGAAACGTGGAATTGATTTCCTTAACATTTCCCCCTCATGTGTAGCCGCATTTGAGGTTTATCAGGTGTAGCCGCGTTTGAGGTTTATGAGGTGTAGCCTCTTTTTTAATTTATCATTGTGCAACTTTTTTGATGTGCCAGTTCCCCTTTAAATAGGCAATCAGTAGATGGTTGCACTTCATAAAAGTGTTACAGTCGACATTCCCTTTAGGTCTTTTTTTAGCATCCACTCGGCCTGATTTCTCAATCGTCACCGCTACCACTGATGACAGACTATCCGGGAGGAAAAAAATTTCGGTACCGAGTGGGTACCACGTGGTACCCGAACATTGCATCCGGACTGTCCAAAAGTGTATTGGACGGCCGAGATTGAAACCCTCTCCTCCTCTCTCTCCTGTTTCTCTCTTTTTAATCCGAGCCGTCCAAAACCGAAATGGACGGCCCAGATTACGCGAGCAGGTACCACGTGGTACGGCACTGAAAAATTTCTCATCCGGGAGGCTTCGAGTTCTGTGGAATGACACATTCTTGGGGAAGCGTGGTAGGGGAGGGTAGGGGTTTATAAATCAAGTATCGAAATATCACAAGTAGATCAAGTTCTCCGTAGAAATATTGAAAAGAGAACGAGAGAGCAAGTAAATGGGTCCCGTTTTGATATAACGTGGAAAATTTATATTCAACTCAAAATCAATTGACAATAAGTAAAGAGATCCGGACATTATATTAAGTGATTACCCAGTAACGTGAAACTATATCTCATAAAATCTCACACGCAGGACCATATTACATTTCAATCCACTCATTTAGACTTTCATGAAACAAAACAAAAGTGCATGGGCCATGTTTGGCCTTATCCCTTTATTGTATACTTCATTCTACCATGCATGCCAAACCCTCGTTAACTTTTCCAGATTCCTACTCCGGTGGACCCCGGCCCCTCCCGATTTTCTATTTTGGAGTATATTTTACATTTTTTTTTTAGATATTCGTAAAAAAAATCATACTGCTTCAAAAATAATAAAAAAGTAAGAACAATTTTTATTTCAAAAACACTAAATTATGGCGAATGATACCGTGTAATAATGACATTGCATTCATTGAGTGATATGATACAAAAAATACTCGTGATTAATTTTTTAATTTATCAAACTCATCTCATTAAAACTCGAATTACTGGATTTAGTCTTGAAAAAATCATCGCACAAAGAGTTCTTTCATAATCCGTCCCCCTCGGACTTCAATTTCTGGCTCCGCCACTGCACCCCAGTTATATCAATATTTCTATTATATTCTTGTTTTGTTTGTAAAAATAATGAAGAAAAAGTCCCTTAAAAAATGTGTTATTAGTATGTTTGGATGATAGGTTTTTGTTCATTTATAAATGCACGTGGTTTAGTTTTCTCATTAAGAATCATGCGTCTGCCGCTGCTTGTCCTCGTTCATTTTAACATATCTTTTTCAAGTCCATATTGAAGCAGCCTTAGACATCTCTTTTTCAAATTCATATAGAAGCAGCCTAAGACCAGAGACCAGACTCAGAGTATTAAGCAGCCGCGCTTTGGACCCTTTACCCTTAATTTCTTGTTCTAAAATAGGGAACCCACCACATATACTTTATACTCAAATCCTTCACTATGGACACTCGAATAAAAAAATCTAACCTAGATTGCCAAACCTAATACAACCCCGAGGGGTTGGCAAAAATGGGATTACTCGGACTTGAGTGAGTTTTTCTTGTGGCCTAAAGTTCAATTCTCCCACGACAAGCTCTTCGCCACTAGGAGTTATGCCTTCTAATTTGACCTCGTCGTTACATCAAACACGTGATCCAGAGCGTTCACTTTGTAGACCTCGAAACATAAAAGAGCCACGCAAAAGATAAATTTGGTCAAACATCGGTAACCTATTGAAGCAAACGGTCCAGATCATGTTTTTAGGTCTAGGACAACTCCCACTCGTAGGGGCACGAATCAGCTTAAGGGCACAACAGGCCCCTGTAATCCAAACTGTGTATGTATATGGATGGTCTTTAAAATTTAAAGTGATAAGTTATAGAAGGGTATAAGATAAGAGAGAGAGTTATATTTTGAGGTTGACGCATTGATGTAATGTTTATGGAGGAAAAATAAAAAAATAAGTGAATGAAGGATAAAATGGAGGGATAACGAAGAGGCATGTATATACTATGTAGTTATGATTTTAAATTTTTTTGTTTGATTGAATAGTTATGTTCGCCTTGTTCGTTTTGGTTTTCAAGAACCGATTTTCTCAATTATTATTCAATTATTATCCCTATTTTTAAAAATTATTTTTATTTTTCTCTCCATCTCTCTCCAATCATTAATACCTATTTTTTTATTATTATCTCTATTTCTCCCTCTAATCATTACCAAAACTCAAACCAAACACAACCGTTGTCACTTCCAACAATTGATCCATCAAAACATTTTGCACTGCCGGCAATTAATAATAGTTTTTAATTATGTTATAGTTTTAATTTATATTAAGTTCGAGAATTATTGAAGGTGATGGCATTTCCGGAATACATTAATCTTATAAAGCAATCTGGCAAGAAAGAATTTTCAAGGATTCAAATAGAATCATACTTTAGAAAAAGAGAGAGAGCATAGAACATAAATTAACCATTAAAATTCCAAAAGTGTCCCTGTCAAATTAAAGTCAATCAGAGCAATTCAATGGAGTATAAAATATTTTACATTTCTTATCTGTATAAGCTTGCATTGGGGTGTTCCACTAACAAAAAATTGTTTTTTTCAAACCCCGAGACAGGTCATTCTCTCACAATAAATCACATAAAAAACCGTGTAAAAGCCAATTTTTTCAAAAAACTACTTTAGTGGAACACCCCCGGCATCCTTCCATTCCATACAACTCAATAACTATTTAATTTTTCAGTTTCAAGATTTATTAAAATTTTAATTTCAGGTTTAAAAAATGAATTTCACGTTCCAATCAAATTGTACAAATCACGCTGTCCTTCACTATTTTATACTACTTCAACGCGAGGTTTCATAACATACTCTTTCTCTCCAGTAATTATTCAATAATTTTGAAACACATCTACGGAATGTACGGTAGTGGAGTATTCCAGAAGCATCATGTGGCTGTAGTCATACATAACTGAATAATTAGACCTCTCTATATCCGGAAATACAAGGGATATAGACCCCATATGTACAGACCGTGTACAGATAGCGTCAGGGACCCCATTGTGGGTCCCAAAAGATCAATCCGAATCGTTCACCCATCTCAAAATCGAATTCCGATTGGGCCTAAGCGGGAATCGATGCAATCGGACGGCTGTATGAGCTCGATCCAAAATCACCCCATTTCACTAGTTCGGATTGAAAATTTGGGACCCATAACAGGGTTCCCGATGCCGATCGGTACGTGATCGGTACCGCCGGTCGGTACCTTTAGTACGGTTGCTCATATCTCCTTTATAATAGTGAATTTATTTACCTCTTGCCCAATATTCTATAAGATTATCAGGAGGTGATCGATGCAATCTGAATCCCAACTCCCGAGGTGAAACTCCTATTTTTACTCTTTTTTTTTGGCGGAAGAGAGTGGACTTCATTTTCAGGAGAATTGCTCTGACAAATTAACTACAGGATACAAAAGATAACAGAATATTACTCCATCTGATAACCGTAAGGTGCATTTAAATTGGGACGGAGGGAGTAACAACAGTACAAATTAGAAGAACTTAAAACATAACCAAAAAAAATGAAGGACACATATCTAGCGAGAGTTTGTTTCGGCCGTTAGATGTCCATGATCAATGTACGCTGTAGATTCGCAGTTGTGCCGGTGGTTCCACGAATGACAAAGCTTCCATACTGAAACTATCTTATACAAACCAAGTGATTGTTGCATCTATAATCGAGAGCACCGCGCACGGTCAGACATCGTGCAACTAGACGGTCGAGGCCAACTACAGAGCTCTAAAATCGATAGAAAAACTGCTACAAAGAAACGCAACTGTAAAATGAAGAAAAAACTGTTGCAGAGAATCTCTATACATCTGTGACTATTTTTACTTGCCTAACAAAAGATGTGAGGGTGTGTGAAGTGTTTGAGTTCAATTGTGTGTGTTTTATTTATTTATTTATTTATTTTTTTAAGTAGTAACAAAGGATAACCCTATTCATTGTGCACTCCATCAACATTACTCTATTTACATTTTCATATTTCAAAATATTCCTTTCAGTATAATTAAAATATCAAAACTGTTTTTGATTGGGAGGAGGGATATCGTAAACCAATTTTGTCTTTTCGTTATGGAAAACCAAACGGGGTACAATTTTCATCCAAACTTTGAACTTTCTTTTTCAAATTTTATCACGATTTAGTGAATATTGGCATCCTTTTAAAGGTATTGTGGATACATTTTCACAAAATACCCATTCTATGAAAAGTAAATGTATAAATTAAAATTTTAGTCAAGTATCAATAAATATCCAACTATTGGGAGGAGGGATATCGTACCAATTTTGTCTCTTCGTATTTCCATGGGTGGAGGAAGGGCATGGTGGAGTCACTTGACCCACTGGGATTAAGAACATAGGGATGGAGGAAGGGCAGAATGGTTATCACTTGACCCACTGGGATTCTTAGATTTGCACATACAATAGTTATCAATGTTCTTAGATTTGGACACAATTGACCCCTTACCTCTTTTTTTTATCAAAAATCACGTTTTGTTACAAATTTTGGCTCCCTGCATATTTCATATTTGGATTTTGCTAACTTCTGCTCATTAAGTGGATCATAATATGCATATAATAACAAATAATTTTGGATACCAATACACATTTCACGGATATCAATATACTAATTTTCTCGAATATAGATGAACTTTTTACGCATTATTCTCCGCTCTAAGGGCTGAGGTTAGCATTTTCCTTTAACGAGGATCAAATGTCATTTTTTCCCGACAGAAGAGAGTTTCAGAACATGGGTTGATTTTTTTTTAATATGATTTTTTACCATCTGGTTGAAATATTTAGCTGACAGTCTGACAAAGAAATAATTAATGAAATGAAGATCTAAAATAGTACTGCGAGCCCGACTAGAAGTACTGATGGTCAGGTCTGGCCCTGAGATTTTTCGGGGCCCTACAACAAGTTTTAATAGTGGGGCCTTTTTAAAATTTGTATATATATATTTGTTGTTCAATATGAGTTTTAAAAGAACCTTATGGTGCAGTGCTTGTTTGAGATGAGTAACACTTGAACCTTATATATATATTTGTTTTTCATTCATAATACAGGTTCTCATCTACAAAATCAGTTCAACCAGATTAGTGTAGGACTGTAGAGTGTAAGTGTAGTCGGTCATTCATTTCGACACTGCACGGGCACGGCTCGAATTTAATCCAAATAATCGACGATTAGATTAAATTATTTGCGTTTGCGCAGGGTGACCATCCCCGATCCGTATGGTAGGTGCTGGAATATTTTTGTACGCATTGCACTCGGAAGCGGGGTCTACCGACCACCGTCGGTGGTGGCAGCATTTGGCTACTGGATGGAGTAGGAGTGCGTCGGAGATCATGTCCTGTCCTAAACACGTTACAACGGTGTTTGTAATTCATGTCCTGTCACGCGATTTTGATCGTGAAGTCAATTTAACCCATCCCATCCCGTCCCACGTGGGACGTCGTCCGTTTCGAATCTGTCCATTTTTATGTCCGAATCTTACGGCTGGACTCCAGACTTCACTCCATGTCCACTTCCCTTGTCTCCAATTTACCTTAGTTTTCTGTTTTCCCCATTGTTTTAAGCAACTAGTAGCAAAAAGCTAATCACATACTCTCATCAGTCATCACACTCCATACTAGTAACATGTCTTTTGTTCATAAGGCTGATAACCGAACCATTTCCCGAATCGAACCGAATCGGATATGTGTAATTACAAAATTACCCTTCATACGTAGAAGTTTAGCTTGTGTATAGCTTCAATGGATTGAATTTCTACTTAGATGTATATTGGTTTTGCATTTAAAATATCTAGGTGCATATATCTGCATACCTTTTTAATTGACAGATTTTCGTATTTGAATTTCATTCATAATTATTTCGTTTTCATTTTGTTTTCTAATTAAGAGGGAGTACCCGATCGGTTCAGTTATGGTTTCAATTTCCCCTACCCGTTCGGGTTTCGATTCGGTTCTGGGTACCCATCTAGTTTCGGATAATGGGTTTGGATATGACAATATCCAACCCGACCCGACCCATTGTTATTCCTAGTAGGGGTGGGAATTTCTAACACAAAACGAGAACATGACCCGAACCCGACACAAAGTTAACTGGTTAAGGTGGCTATTTCTGACACGAAACACGAATATGATACGACATGATAACACGAAAATTTAAACATGTCGGGTTAGGGTTGAGAGAATTCTGACACGAACACGAGATAACACGACAAACATGCATGATACGAACACAACATGACACGAAAATTTTCGGAAAAGAAATTATAACACGACACAAAGTTAGCGGGTTAGGGTCGGCTATATCTGACATGAAACACGAATATGACATGACACGATAACACGAAAAACTAAATAGGTCGGGTTAGGATTGAGATAATTCTAACACAAACATAAGATGACACGACATGGCACGATGCCCACCCCTACAAGAAAGGTATGTGTGATTCAAAAACTGAAATTCTAATTGCTATGTACTAAAGAAAATTAAATATGCTGAGTTTGGATGAAAAGAATTTTGAGGAGAGATGAGAATATTAATTTTGTATCCCCTATAATTTCTATGTTTGGAATAGACCGGAATACGAATATAACTCCTGAAGACTCATTCAATCCTCAGGAATTTCCATGCTAGGAGGTAGGAATCACATTTTCAGATCAAGTGGAAATTTGATCACTTTCTTACACAGTGTAATCTTATATTACTTGCTTGCTCAATTCTTCAAAATAAGAAAATGTTGACTCTTGTAAATTTTTGGAATATAAATTTATTCATAAAGAAGATTACTGAAGTAATTCATTCGGGTATTGATTTACTAGGAATATATATTAATTTCGGGTACTTTTGAAATATATATTTATTCATTCAAACACTCGAATGGAATTACTTCGGGTATTGATTTACTAGGAATTTAATTCCTGGTAATTATTTTCTTATTCCTCTCCATATTCTGTCATCCAAATGTTGGGGTGCAGACAACCTTCAGCAGTACCAGAGGTATAGGGACACGAGTTCCGGACTGCAGCGAAAACGATATTTGAGGGACCTCGGTGTGTAATTTCGGCTATAGGCCTAACCTAATTATTCCGTTGTTAGAGTGTAATTAGGGTAACACGTTTTCAGATAAAACAGAGAGGGAGAGGCGAGAGAAAACGCAGATCTCAGAGAGATTGCGAGAAGACTTGTACTCTTGATTTCGATTCCATAGTGGACTGGTGTGGCTCCCGTGGTTTTTCCTCGCGTTGAGGTTTTTCACGTATATCTGTGTCTCGCTTTCTTTTCCATTTTTCATTACGCACGATTACTTGTTTTTTTGTTATGTGATTCATTGTTTCCGAGATCCGTAAGGGTGTTGTGTGGTTGCGAAAATCCTAACACAAACAAAGCCTATGGGATTCAAGAGGATTTTTAAGGGACCTAATTTTTTCCAATATACTAAAATGTATTGGACAGCTAACAAGAATGCATACGAACACAGATAGAACATCACATGGACAGGCATTTCATAAATAATAGAATATGCATGGTTAAGAATCCAAAAGAAATATTTAATAAGTTTACTTGGAATTTCCGTGGTATATCACATGTTATGTTAGCAAGTACCAAAGAAGTGGCGATCACATTTTTTTCTTAGTCATTGATATTAAAGAAGTGTCGGACGCGTTGTAGAAAGAGTGTCAGACGCGTGTTCAAAATTAAAATTTTATTTTTCTACTGTAGTAATTATGAACATGGGAAAAACTATTGGACATGCCACCTTCTTTTAAGTCTCCGGCTTCTTAGCAAGCCAAACGATCGTCTTGTCAAGCGTTGTCCTATCATAGATCTCGTTTGATAAGTTAATATGCAAAAAAAATAAAATTAAGTCCCAATGTAAACTACCCAAAATGGATACTTATCACATTTTTTTAGAAAAATGCATGATGAGTGCGATATAAGAAAAAGAGCATTTTCTTTTTATGAGAAACGTTGTGAGCTAATACACCACGATGGCACAAATTAAGCCAACTTTCATTTCAAGAACTTTTTAAGTTTCAAATTGATTACGATTGAAAGGTATGGAACTTTTTAACTCAATGAACGGAACCGTTCATTTTATTGAGCTCGTTGAGAACATCAAACAGATTGAAAATCAAATTGATTGAACATCATTTTGATACGATTTTTTAGAACACATTTATCTTGCAAACAATAATATTGCATCATTGAAAAAAAAACTCATTTCAACCTTATTGCACCACTAAATTACAACCCGTGTATTTCAACTTTTTTTGCAATATAAATGTGCTCCGACATCATATCATACATACGATATGCAATTAACTTGATATTCAACATGCTTGATGCTCAAAAGTCAAAATAATAAACGGATTGTGCTTGAATTTTTTTTTTTACCGGTATGAAATTCACATCCACCTGTTCTTTACCGGAACTCCAATTATACATACTCAAAAATCATTACTTCCTTTTTGAGGATTGCATAAAGAAACATATTCATTTATTTTTTACTTTTTAAAGCTTTCAAGTGAAACCCTACAATAAAAATAAAAATAAAAAACTTTTAATTAATTTTAAACAATCAATTTATACTATCAATTTTCCGATTTCTAATGTTAAACAAACCCAATCATACTTTTTCCAAACCCCTTTTTGTCGTATTATTACTGATATCATAAAAAGCTAATTTTTCAGGAATTTAGATAAAAGTTTATGTATATTTTAATTTTCCCAATCAATTGAGATCGAGCATACGAATTCATTGTCTTCGTGAAATTCTGTCAACGACAAATAAAATTCCTACAATTAACTAAGGGAACAAACGAGCTGAGCCCTAAACAAGTCAACTTGGTTCATTTACTGAATGAGCATTGTAAAAGAGTCTAGTTTTATAGAGCCGAGTTGAATTTTAAAGTGTTGAGCTTGACTCGTTTCTCACATAATCCTAAAAATCAAGCTTGAACTTGTCTAATTATTTAATGAGTCGAATCGAACCTAACCTTCAATAAACTGAGTCTTGAATCGCAGCGATTAGCTTGATTCATTTACAGCCTGTCCCCACCATTAACAAGTACCCCAAACAAATTTCCCACTTTGATTTCAAGTGTCATCTACCACTATTATCAGGCCTCAAAATTATTCAGTGATCTATCAACATCGTGCAATAGTCTTATTCACTAAACATTTTTAAGGTCTCGTTTGTTTGGCCGGAGATAAATGGATGGGATATAAAATCCCATGGGATATGGGTGGGATATGAAATCCTTGGGATATTGCTCAGGATATTAATGGATGGGCAAAATTCATATCCGGTGTTTGTGTTCGACGGAATATTACTCGGGATATCCGGGTTTTTGCACTAAAATGAGGAAATCCCATCCAATGGGATTCTATATACCGTACGGATGGGGATAAAAACTTGGTAGAGATTTCATATCCCATGCAAAAAAATGGAACACAAACATTGGAAAATGGGGCATACTCCAACCCACCCCCAAATCCCACCCCCAAATCCCTCCAAACAAACAAGGCCTAAGGGTATAGACTATAGACACCTCTGGGCGTCACATAAATACGTACTAAGAACCTATGTCGTCCCTTAGAGATGGAAAAATTCAAATATATTTTAAACGACCCAAATTTGAGGGTGCCAAATAATGTTTTGAGTATTCTAATTCCTCTTAAACCAAAACTGTTCAAAATACGTTTAGACGGCCAAGATCCGTGTCGACCCTGCCAACAGCAGAGTCCCGGATCCCATAATTGTACGTAGCAAGGTTACCCAATTTCCTTAGATCTGGGCCTCAGTGGGCCCAACAATAAAATGACGACAAGATCCTAGTCTCCTCTCCTCATCCTCTTCCTCCCCCTCTAGTCTCACTCCTCAACCAAAACACACTTCTCTCTCTCTCTCTCAAAACTCTGACCCCTTCTCCTCCTCTCTCTCTCCTCCAATGGGCAAAGGAGGCTCCTCCTCCTCCTCCTCCTCCTCCTCCACCCTCTCCGACGGCGTAATCAAGAAGATCCTCCTCTCCTACACCTATGTCTCCATCTGGATCTTCCTCTCCTTCACCGTCATCGTCTACAACAAGTACATCCTCGACCGCAAACTCTACAACTGGCCTTACCCAATCTCCCTAACCATGATCCACATGGCCTTCTGCTCCACGCTCGCCGTCGTCGCCGTCCGCGTCTTCAAGCTCGTCGAGCCGCCCTCCAACATGACTCGCGACCTCTACCTCTCCTCCGTCGTCCCCATCGGAGCGCTCTACTCCTTATCCCTCTGGCTTTCCAACTCCGCCTACATTTATCTCTCCGTTTCGTTTATTCAGATGCTCAAGGCGTTGATGCCCGTGGCGGTGTACTCGATCGGGATCTTGTTCCGGAAGGAGGCGTTTAAGTCGGATACGATGGCGAATATGCTCTCGATCTCGGTCGGGGTGGGGATTGCGGCTTACGGGGAGGCCAAGTTTGATACCTGGGGGGTTTTTCTACAGCTTGGTGCTGTTGCGTTTGAGGCCACCAGGCTCGTTATGATCCAGATCTTGTTGACTTCCAAAGGTATTATATTGTTTGTTTCAATTTGACTTAATGATTTCATTTGAACCATTTCAATTATGAGGAAGAACAAATTGCAATCCTGAATTTGATTAAAATTTCGTTACCGATACAGTTGTGAGGAAAATTAGAAGGAAAGGTAAGAAGAAAATGGAGAGGAAATTGAACTTGTTTTTCAAGTTTTCCCTACTCTTCCTCTAGAAACCAAAGAAGGGAAGGAGAAATTTTGAGATTTAAGTTACGATTTCGGGAACAAAATTGGTTAATCTCAATTTGATATTGTAGATTTGAGTCGAAGGCTGGGGTGGATTTTAGGTGATTTTTACTCGGATTGTGGTTCTGAGTAGAAAAAGAGTTTGGTGGGGATGCTCTAAATGAGATGAAATCAAAATTTGGATAGGTCCCAGGATAATGGTCAATTTATATGGTGTGTAACGGTCCATACGATTATAAAGATATAATTAAAATGGTATGATTGTTCGTAGTTGAGTAGGATGGAAGCAAAATTGATATTTTCACGAGCAGTCGGTGGAGCCAGGAATCAATTGAACTCGAGGGGATGAACTATTAGAACTTAAATTTCGCTATGTTAAATTTTCAAAATTAAATCTATTCGTTTGAGTTTTAGTGAAAGCTTTTGAATCTTCGATTAATTCAAGAATTGATCTTGAGATGTTATTGCTAGCATATCGTCAAATGTCATTCAATGGTGTGATCTGCGATAATCTTGTTTGCTCAAAGTTGTACCTTTGAATTATGATGATTGAAAATTTCTATTTTTGTAATATGTAACAAAACTACGTAAACTGACACATTTTTTTTTCCCCTGGTAGGGCCACGCCCTGCTGGCCCGCACCGCCCTGCAGTTGATTAGGATGAAAAGTTTGGAGGGTCGTTTCAAAGAATGCAATTTTGTTGTTTGAATGTATACTGAAAGTCACAACAAATCATTTATATTTACCTAATAAAATTTTGCTGGGGTGATGTACAAGTTGAAGAAACAAGATCAGCATCAGCAAGATCTGTTGCAGAAAAGGAGTAAAATTGAAAATCAAATTGTAGATTCATCACTCTCGGGAAATTGTAGTTTTCATTTTACAGAAGAAAAAAAAAGACCACTTTGCATGCATAACTGGTGTACAGGAATTTAAATTCCGACAATTCACCACTTTTCTCGTCCATTTTCTACCATTCTCTTGCTACTCAACCGGACCATGATTAAACAAAATCGTTTTGTTTTACGTAATTGTGACAGTCTTTTAGTTTATTTAAACAATCTGTCAAAATATAAACGAAGAGTGACAGCGGACAGTTGTGAAAACGAACTCAACTA
Source organism: Vaccinium myrtillus (assembly GCA_016920895.1). NCBI lineage: Eukaryota > Viridiplantae > Streptophyta > Magnoliopsida > Ericales > Ericaceae > Vaccinium > Vaccinium myrtillus. The sequence goes on from CM029274.1 coordinate 15,721,040, forward strand.
ACTAACCATCAATGCGATTGATTTCCTTATTACCTATTCAGATCATATGTTTGACAGTAAAAGCTCTGTTCACAGGTATCACATTGAACCCCATCACATCTCTCTACTATGTTGCCCCTTGCTGCTTCGTTTTCCTATCTGTTCCATGGCTTTTCGTCGAATACCCGGTTTTGATGGAGAAATCGAGTTTCCATTTCGATTGGGCAATATTTGGTACCAATTCTGTCTGCGCTTTTGCTTTGAATCTGGCTGTTTTCTTGCTTGTGGGGAAGACATCGGCGTTGACAATGAATGTGGCTGGGGTTGTGAAGGATTGGTTGTTGATCGCATTCTCTTGGTCCGTGATTAAGGATACAGTGACACCTATCAATTTGTTTGGCTATGGGCTCGCCTTTTTGGGTGTCGCATATTACAATCATGCCAAGTTGCAGTCAATGAAGGCGAAGGAGGCACAGAAGAAGTCTCAGCAAGCCGATGAGGAATCCGGGAGGCTGTTGGAAGAGAGAGAAGGAGGGGATGGAATGGGGAAGAAGAGCGATTCACAGGCGTAAACTACAATTTCTAATCTTATACATTTAAGGAAAAAAGATACGGGAATAAAACAGAAGAAGAGGAGGAAAGAAGAAATGAAAAGAGCGCGGAGCTCATTCTGCCACAATTTCTAATTTTTACACATCGCTTAGATTATCCGTTGTCTTATGGTTATTTTCATGCTCATGTTAAGGATTCGAGGTTCGCAACTGTTCTTACGGAAAAAAAATGTATTCTAGTACAGAAAAAGAATCTCGGATACCGGATGTTGATTTTCAATTTCTTACATGTTTTATGTTCTTTTGAGTACCTATGCCTCTGTAGGAACTTCCCAAATTATGAACCTTACTGGTTACGTTATCCATGTATCTATCTTTCTGCACATCTGATTTTGGTATATTTGTGTGGTGCGTAAGGGTCTTGATCTCATTATGGGATATGTTTTTGGATCAAATCATGTTAAATTGTTTGTGGGGTGGTTGGAACTTGCAAGTGCTTAAATTTAATTTGGACAGGAAGTGGAAAATTGCCATCAAATGTTGTTTGACTGTATCTTGTAAGTTGTATATCACATTACATGTGACATTAGAAAGATAGAGACAGCGAGCCTGCCGTGCCGGCTGGGCCTCGTCGCGAGCTAAAAAATGTGATCTGAATCGAGCTAAAAAATGTGATCTGAATCGCCTGACATGCAAAACAGTTGAAAAATGAAGTCAGTTGGACATTGTTATTACGGTAAAAAAAGCAAAACATTTTGCTGTGAATTTTTGTACTTACCTTTGTTTCTTTTTCCGTGTGTAGCTTCGTAATTTCAATTTATTAAATAGACATCATAATTACACATTTTATATAAACTTTTACCTTCACTTTTCAAAACTATTCTCCATTTTTCTCCATTAATTCTTCACCTATTAAATTTTTTAAAAGGATAAAATAATAAGTTTACAAACTTTTACCCATTAAACTTTTCAAAATGGACACTTGTTAAGACACAACAAAAAATGAAACATTAGACTGTATTATTTGGGGATGGAAGAAGTATCATTTTTACTGTTCATTTACTTAGAAAAAAAGTACTTCCGTTTACTAAGTTGCAGATGTCCGGTTAACTTGATTTTCTGAAAAGTTGTAGAACACATTGAGCTGAATAAAGCGAACGGTTTGGAAAATATTTTTGAGCTCGGAAAGAGGCCAGTAAAACTGACACAACAGCCAGCTGTGCTCTTGTGCTTGGGGCACAACATCAATTAATTTCCCACAATTGAACGACCCATGATTATATACTCACTCCGTCCCTTTTTAAATGTGTTACTTCGTAAATCCAACTTATTAAAGAAACATCATCATTACACCTTTCACATTTAAAAAGGGACGGAGGGAGTATCTTGTAATAAGTGTTCTCTTCATTATTTTTGGATAAATTAAACTAACTTTCCCTAAGGTTTTTTGAAAATACATAAATCTCTCTCAAAGTTTTTGAAATTACACTGCCATCCCTTGTTTTTTTCTAACAATATGGATTTATCCCTCCTCAGTTATGTTATCGTTAGAAATGCATATCATCCATTTCCTTGGACTATATACCAAAAATACGCAATCCGTGTCTGGACCAAATGTCTACGGTCCGGTTTCAAAACAATCAAATAACTCAAGGTCCGGTTCACGGTTTATTCACGGATTATTAGATTCCATAAAATTAAAAAAAAAAGATTTCAGATTTATGTTCCAAATTCAAAGCCCAGCAAGAGTTTAGACTTTCGGGTATGCTGCGAGAACATTTCAATCTCAATATTCAAGTATCATTACAATCCCCATTTGTTCAGAAAACTAACATTCAGTAAAGAGAGGGAGATTTATGTTTCAAATTCAAAGCCTAGAAAGAGTCTAGAGTATGTTGCAAGAACATTACAGTTTAGAGTTAACACCCTTAGGTTTTGCTCACCACTCAATTACTTTACACTAGCGCTGTGCCCGTTCGATGCACGAGACAAAAGAAATCACATTGGTTTATTTTTTTGGCTTGTGTATCAAACAGGCACAACGCTAATTGATAAAAAAGATAACTTAGTTTTTATAATCATGGGTCGTTCAGTTGTGGGAAATTAATTTGAACCTTTTTTCAAATTGAAACCTTTCACGGGTCAATGGTGTTTCACGTTGAAAATATTTGGCTGTGTAGAAATTGTGGGAAAAAAAGAAGAAAAAAAAAGGGGGAGTGGGAGGAGTGCCACATAAGATGGAATTTGGCCAAATATTTTCTCTGACTACACTGCTATTGGGGGGTTTGGAGGCTAACTACACTGCTATAGTGTATGTGATGGTGATGATGGTGATGATGGTGATGATTGACTCTAAACACTGTACCCAAACACTGCATTTCATTTCTAATTTTTGTGCTCCACTAGCCCATGATGCATTTCATATCTAATTTTGTGCTCCACTAGCCCATGATTTAAGTTAGCAATAAAATAATCAGCTACATAAAATAAAAAATTTGATTAAATGGAAAAGAAGCAAGACTTTGAAATTTTGGATTTTTTTCTCAAATTTTTTTTATGAGTATGTTTTAGTTGTTTGATTTTTTTACTCTTTTGCGTCTTGATGACAACAACGGAAAGTGTAGAAGAATGTG